>JADMNL010000026.1:91652500-91660000 GCA_016271365.2 Neoceratodus forsteri | reverse complement strand
CATCCAATATAAAATATTTTCTGAACCTTTTAGAATTATTATCCAGCCTAATGTAACAAAATACTCCCAAAGTCACATAATTAGGATTTTTGGCCTCTTAAGTGCCAAAAAGAATTATTCTTCGCTCTTGGCATCCCTACAGTAACACCAAACCAGGCAATCATTCCATAGAAGAGTGACTTTCAGCTTCTCAAATGGGAGTTCTGGAACCAGTAGTTAAAGGGACTTTACGCCAGGATTAAAATATGTGCCACAGAAACAATAGAAATAACACAATTTCCATTAAAGAATCCTGTTTAAACTTTTATAGTGGGCGGTGAATTTTCATGGAAGAAGTATGTGCTGCTATCTGCCAAAATTGCACAGAGAGTGTTTGCTAAAAAGCAAAGATTCACTTTCCAGAGTACATGCCTTTCAGCGGCTCAAATAAATTAAGGAGTCTCACATAGGGTCTCTGTTTTAAATTAAAATGCTCTTAAACAGTACCTTGTCAGGCTATTTCCTGGTCGACTTCCACCTTCACCTTTTTATCCACAGTGACTTGTAGGGACAAGCATTATGCCCATTCAAATATTCATTGGAATAAAACAGACTTGAGCTGAACAAAAGATCAAAAGGCATCCCTTCTCTTCTTTTCGATAATTGCTGACACTCTCCCCTAGGTCGGCATTTCAAGATCCAGAGCCGCTGCAGGTCCTCTCTGGGTTTGCCAATAATTACGTACACCTAGGAGCGAATGGAGAAAAGGAAAACACTCCACTGAGTATAGTAAAACATAAAAAAGAGTTTTAGGAACCCCCCGAGGCAAAGATATCATACCTCTTCTAAATTATTCCCAGGCATTTCGGCATGTTTCTGCCCCCAAAGGCTATTGACCTTGCCTGTAGTACTGAACATGTTCTTCCAGCTTCAGACTCGTAGCACTTTGTCTCAGTCGCACCAGTCTTTTCTGAGGTGAAAGCACGCTGCAAAATAAAATCCTTCTCTCTTATTTTCATTCACAACGTGAGATCCCATTTCATATTTGTATCAGGGAAAAACATCTTCAGCACTCCCTGCTTATCCATGAGTTGCACCAGTTGCATTCAAGGCGGCATGCTCAAATAATTTTTCATGAGGCTGAAGAAACTTGTTACAGCCAAACTTTAGTTAGTTTTAGTTAGTTTATCCCTTACAAGTAGCGATATCTGCATGCCAGATAAACTCAATGCAATGAGTCTATAATCGAATTAAGCTTAAGTTTCAATCATCCAGTTCAGAATATAGAAACAGAAGCTTCAGAATAGGGCAAGAAGACGCCAAGATGAACTCTGAGCAGTGAGGAGCGGGGCAGCACCGCATCTGTATTCATATCCCATAGATGTCATGCAGAATCATAATCGCACCATATAGGATCTTACATGGTTTTATAGAGTCACTCCTCCACTGAATTGTTTAATAAATGAGCCATGTTTTTCTCTATATAATGGATTCCCTTCCTGCCTACTATGACTCATTTTAGTTTCTTTAGATATCTGTACAATTGTTTAGGAGATTTCTGATGACTTAGTTTTACTTTGTTGGGATATGATGTGGGAGGTGGGCCTGTGTGAATTCTGTTTAACAGATAAAGCAGTTTTGCAGGAATGTTTGCATACTTCGATCTTTTGAGATTGCATACCATAAATGATGCATCTTCAGTTAGTTAAAATATTGTATTTGCCTGAGTGACTTTACTTGGGTATGGTACTGTACTAACCATCAAATCAACCTATCATGCCTTAAGATACATAGGAATGGGTGAAAGGATAGTGAAAAGCAAAAAATTAGAAATTACCCTATCGAATGCATTATAAAATCTGGCCATCTTGTCCCTATCTTGCGATCAAAGATGGCGATCAAAGAATCTTGTGATCAAAGAATTTGCAGGCTCGTGATCAAAGAATAAAAAATGCTGAAACTCGACTTTTAGGCAGAATTACATGTAACCACCACCATGCCTCAATAGAATGAAGCCCCCTGAACAAAACCCACCCTCATTTGTGTTCCTAGGCCACCTCTGAGCTGAGAAATTTGCATTTTTCAAAGGGCCTTCTCGTCCCTCGCTCGCGATGCAGGATCGCGATCAAAGAGCGTTAGCGAGCCACGATCAAAGAATTTAAAACCGTATAAGTCTATTTTTGGACCATTTTGCATCAAACCAAAGGCATGGCTTGATAGAAAGGGGCCCCCTGAGTAAAACCCATCCAAGTTTTATTTCAGGAGTGACCCCTGAGGCGAGATATTTGAATTTTTAGGGTCGGAAAAGCAAAAACAAGATGGCGGACCTTGCGGTCAAAGAATTCTCGGGGACAAAGATTCTTGAACCGTGCGGTTGCAAATTCTTTGACCGCCAGGCGGGACCAGATGGCCAGAACCTCATTCTTTGTTCGCAAAACAACCATATAAATTTTCCCATTGACTTATAATGGGAACTTAAAAGTGGCATAACTTTTGAATGCCGTAATATTTTTTCACCAAATGAAAAGCGGCATGTTCGGGTAGCCAAGCTCTTTCAGATGAGCCATCTCATAAAGCGGCATGCTACATGACGGCCGCGCAAAGCCATGGACAAAATCCCCAAACCTGCCTCCAAAACTGGATAATTTTGCATTTTTCAACGTGTTCGTGCTCAAAGACCATAAGTACGACCAAAACTAAATTTGGCGAATCGAGATGTACCATGCCCCACCGCGCATACCAAATTTCAAGTAAATCCGTTGAACGGGTCTAAAGTTATTTCTGCGCAAAATTTTGACTTTAATGTAGACGTGCCTTCTTAACCCTATAATATCTATATATTTTATAAAATGTGTGTGTGTGTGTGTATATTTATTTATACCATAGGGGTTAGAGCTTTCTCAGTAGAATATCCTGTGTTATTTACACTGGAGTGAGGATAAATCCTGATAACATCAACAGAGTGAGGATATTGACAAATATCCACACTCTGCTGATGTCACCAGAGTGACAGTAGCTTCACTGCAGCTTGCATTCTAAATGAAACTGCTCCAGAAAACAGTTTCTCATTTTCACTGAAGCTGCAACTTACTCAATTAGCTTTGCAAAACTCTTACCTGTCCCATTGTGCTTGTAACACTCCTAGTCCATTACTGTGCTGATCTCCGCTTCAGAACAACCTGAATTCTAAATGAAACGCCTTCACAAAGCAGTTTCTTTGTCAGTGCTACCTGCACGTTTCCCTTTCTCACTGAAACCTACAACTTACTCAGTTAGCTTTGCAGAACACACTCACCTGTGTCCCATTGTGTTTCTGACTCCCAGTCCATTCAGAACACACACACACACACAGCAGAAAACACACAGAAATGGAAAAAAATGTCCTAAAGCTCGCACCCCATGGTATAAATCTCATAAATGATGTGCAGATCGTGGGCTATAGAAAATATTCTCCAGTCCTGCAGAGTGAGCTGTGCATTCTCACTTGTGCCTTTGACACTTGAGTATACAGAGCTCACTCTGCAGGAGTGAGAATATTTCTAATCCCACTGCCTCATCATGTATCCATATGTATGTGTATGTATATATATATGTATATGTGTGTGTGTGTGTGTGTGTGTGTGTGTGTGTGTATGTATGTTATGTATGTATGTATATATATATATATATATATATATATATACACACACCTACCTATATGTGTGTGTGTGTGTATATATGTATATACACTTACTCTATATATATATATATATATATATATATATATGTGTATATGTATATATATGTGTGTGTGTGTATATATATATATGTGTGTGTATATATATAAAATATGTATGTGTGTGTATGTATATATGTGTGTGTGTGTGTGTGTGTGTGTGTGTGTGTATGTATATATATATATATATATATATATATATATATGTGTATATATATATGTGTATGTATGTGTATATATATATATATATATATATATATACGTGTGTGTGTGTGTGTGTGTGTATATGTATATAATCTGTTATAGTGGCGCAATAGCACCACTAGTGTTAGAGTTGAGTAGGCTGTTTAATGTATACCCCCTAACTTTGTACTTTAATAGCTTTGCCTTGTTCAATGGATTTGCACGCAATTTTGCATGTGCGGTCTCGTTGGTAAGGTCTCTTGACATGCCAAGTTCCGTTCCGTTCTGGTTGGATCTGCAAATTCTGAGATTTGGATGGTGAAAACAGTTAAAAAAAAAAAAAAAAATCTTTTTACCTTTTTGCCATCTGTCCTGGACCACTTCCCATGGTGGTACAGACGGTTTAGAATTTTGGCCTGAAATTTTCGTGGTAGAAAGGGCTTGACCTAATGGTACCTTTCATAGGTTTGGTGAAAAAATATTAATCCGTTCAAGGGTTATAAAGATTTGAAATTTCAGTTCTGAGCATGCTCAGAATGCTCTTTGGATGGCTGTTTCATAAAAAAAAAAATAATTTGGCCATATGAAAAGGTTTCTGTTTCGTATGGGGGGTTAAGTTTATGAGAAAAAATCTTTTTGTATGGCCACCATCTTTTTTTTTTGTTTGTTTGTGTTGAAACCTGTAAAAAAAAAAAAAAAAAAAAAAAAAATTATTATCATGGAAAGACACCAACACATGCATCTCGCTAATCGGGACCCCATTAGCTGCATTCTGCAGTTAGTGTTTGGAAAAATGATCCAGATATGTATGTTTAATGTATTAAATTTTTTTTGTGTGACAATTTTCTTTTTTCATGTGGCCATATGAAACAGGAATAGGATTATAAGAAAAAAAGATTACCTTCATATGAAATAAGAATTTGGGCTTAGTGTTTTTTCACATTCTTTTTTCATATGAAGGAATCTTTTTTTAATGAGAATGACAGTCTCACGAAACAAGGATTCCTTCATACGAGAACAGAATTTGGACTGTTTTTTTTGCCTTTTTTTTTTTTTGTGTGTGTGAAGGAATTTTTTTTTTTTTTTTTCATGAGAATGTCACAATCTCAAGGAAAAAGATTCCTTCATATGAAAAAAGAGAGTTGGACTTAGTTTTTTTACATTCTTTTTTTCGTATAAAGAAATCCTTTTTCATGAGAATGCCACAATCTCACAAAAAAGGATTCCTTCATGCAAAACAAGAATTTAGACTTATTTTGTTTTCCACATTTCAACTTCAGAAAGCCACAACTCCATCAGTATTTGCAGTGACTCTGTCAATATTTGCAGTTCATGGGCAATCTGTATATCAAAAGAAATGTCTCAATGGGTACTACCATATTAACTTATAATACCCTACGAAAGAATTTAGGGGCCATATAAAACATAAAAATTAGCCGGCCCAGTGGTGCAGAGGGTTGAGGCATCCATGCCTTCCCTGCTGTCTTGCCGGCAGCTGGGGTTCAGGAATGGGCTTGTGTCACTTGAAGTTTGGCCGGGAGAGGGAAGATTGCGCATCCGTAGGATTGCTGTCTTCTCTGAGAGAGACTGGATTCTGTGACTCGCTGCTCGACTGCCACCTGGAGGAATTCATGTGGTGGCATGTGCGAGTCCCGTAGAGAGGGGAAGGGCCAGCGATCAGAGTGTTGGAGGTGAGGCAGAGCACACAGTATGCTTGTTGCAGCTCTGCTGAGCCCAAGGGGAGAAAATTGAAGGAAAATAGAGGACTGGCTATATGAAGCCCTGCCCGTCACACTGGTAGCATGCCTGATCTCTCCTGTCCAGGGACTATCTGGATTTGCATCCTGGGTGGGGGAGGATGTCTCTCCCTTTCCAGCCACACTGGGGGGCAGTCTGCCAGGGGATACTGGTCCCTGGTACTGGAGGAGATGGGGGATGGCTGCGGCTGGTGGGGACAGGACTGAAATAGCCGTCTGATCCTGTCAAGAGAATAAAAACTTGGGAAAAGAAAAATTAAAAAATTGCAATTCCCATAGAATAACATTGCAAATTTACAAGCTGTAAGTTTATAAATCTTTGGAGTTAAGGGACAATCTATATATGAAAAAAGGGTCTTGGTGAGTACTAAAACAGTAACACATACTACCCCCAAAAAAAAAAAAAAGTTAGGGGCCATATAAACAAACCATTAAAAAAAAAAAAAAAAAAAAATTCCAATAGGATAACATTGCCATTTTAACAAGCCATAACTCCACCAGTCTGTGGAGTTAAGGGAGAATCTGTGAATCAAAAAAAATGATCTCAATGAGTACTACAACACTAACACATAATACCACCTAAAATTTAGGGGCCATATAACACATAATTAAAAAATGAAAGTTCCCATAGGATAACACTTTAGCAGTTCATAACTCCGTCACTCTGTGGAGTTAAAGAGCTAGTGGAGTCAAAACAGGCAGACAGGAAAATAATACAAATTTTAAGTAGCAGTTGGTTGTAACTTTTTATTTCTTAAGTATTTTTCTTTTTCCTTTTGCTCATCAGGAAGTCTTCTATGTGATAATATTATGCTGGTGTGTGGAACAGCTCTTAGCCTGGCAGCTGACATGTCTGACTCTACTACCCCACACTACATCAACGGCATTAGGATCTCACTGACAGTGACATCACCGGTGAATGACCTGGCAGTCACTCACTTGCTTTTCCTAAGTAGCAGTGATGTCACAATCCTGATGATGTAGTGTGGGACAGTGGAGCAAGATATGTCAGCTGCCAGACTAAGAGCTGTTCCACATATCACACCTACTAGCCTCGGGTAAAAAATCATCTAATTAAACAAAAGAAAAGAAAAAGTATCTCAAATATAAAAGGTAATGGTAGCCTGCTTTTAAAATCTAACATTAGTTTTAGGCAGTATGCTAGCTCTTTAAGGGAGAATCTATGTAACAAAAAAAGGTTTCAATTAGTACTACAACACAAACGTACCTCCCCTCTAAAAAAAATAATTTTAGGGGCCATATAAAAAAAAAATAAAATGAAAATTCCCATATGGTAGGTGACATTGCAACTTTAACAAGCCATACGTCAGTTAGTAATTGCAGTTAAGCAACAATGTGTATATATCAGATTAAAAAAGGTGTTGATGAGTTAAGTAGGACATTAACACATAATCCCTATTAAAACATTCATGGGGTATGCACTGCACCCCAAAATTACCTCCAGTTTTCGCCATGGTGCCAAATCCACAATGAAAGTTTGAACATTATCAAAGATGCACCACAGGTTTCTCTCTTCCACTACAACCATAACAGATTTCAGAGTAAACCAACAAAAATTTACTGACTTATGGGTAACAAAGTGAAAACCACATTTTTGCCCATATACAATGAACCGCTGGCAGTTAAATGGGCCACCTAATGTATTTTTTTCCTTTGAAGTGAGCCCCATGAAAAACAATTACAACCAAGCACATATATTGCTTTTGTGGAGGCATGGAAGCACAGGGCCCAGAGGGCCCTCCCCTTCTGCAGACAGATGGATGTGTCTCTGTGCGCCCTGTGCTTCCATAGCTTGATAGATGTGTTCACATAGGTCCCAAAGGGACCTGTGCAAATGAGGATATT